>JASIRB010003965.1:0-14886 GCA_030323885.1 Branchipolynoe longqiensis | reverse complement strand
TGCCGGGAGTCAGCAAAGCGGGAATCAGTCTGGGATTAGGCACAGTTGAGATAATATAACCCAGAGCCACCATTCTACATACACCCAGGCCCTACTTTGTATACGTGGATGCAGGTTCCTATATGTAATGTGCGAATGGGTGCAGACTGGTTTGAAATGGGTCAAAGTCCATCTGCAGGCGCCACACGCACCAACGATGACTTTTGATGTCCCCAACTAATACATCTTTCTACAAATATATGATGAATAAGCAATAAGTAAAAAGACAGATAAACCAAACGTCAATATAATCATAGATGGCACAAACATAGAACAAGTATCCGAATTCATATATCTCAGACAAAAGATTACAAATGATGGGAGATGTGAGGAAGAAATTAAAAGAAGGATAACAATAGCCCGAACAACATTCTCCAAAATGTATAGAGTGTTAACATCAAGTAAGATATTAATACAAACAAGGAAGCGTATTCTTCAGTGTTATGTGTGGTCTACTCTAATGTATGGGGCAGAGACATGGACAATCTCTAAGAAAATGTACAAACGTTTAGCAGCATTTGAGATGTGGACTTATCGAAGGATGATGAAAATATCATGGACAAAGAAGATCACCAACAAAGAAGTTCTCAGAAAAATTAAAAATAAGAAAAGCTTGTTTGCCACTATACAGACAAAGAAACTTATTTATTTTGGCCACATCATTCGTCAGAGTTCAATATACCGTACATTGTTGGAAGGGAAGGTGAATGGCAGCAGAGGGAGAGGGAGACCAAGAACATCATGGTTTACAAATATTTCACAGTGGACAGGCTTGAATTATTCACAGTCTATCAGAACAGCACAACATCGGGACAAGTGGAGAACCATTGCATCCAACCCTCGACTAGAGGATGGAACTATTGATTGATTGAAGCAATACATAGGACCGACCCTCCACATTGGTGATTAAAATATGTATATTTTCCGTGGAATTGATATAAACTGGTCTCGTGCCTTCTCTCATGTTTCAGGCCAGAACCAGTGTCAGCAGTACTTATACCCGGCTGGTACTTTATTAAAACATGGGAGAAGGCACTGGGACCAGTTTATACCAATTCCGCAGAAACAGCTGTTTCCGGTTTCTGGATTCTGGTGAATTTATTTTCCTTCTCTATGACTATAGGTATTGTGTATCTAAATATACACGCGTTAATGTGTGGATCGGTATAATTATATCTTTCACTCTATTCTGGTGACTTCATATGGAACGTGTCATTAAGCTGAACAGAGAGTGCCTCTAGTAACAAGTGAGTAGTTGTGAGTAGTACTGAGTAGCACTGAGTAGTACTGAGTACAAATGATCTGAACCCAATGCCCCAGGTGCTGGCTGGGGGTATCAGGAGCATTTGTGCTGGTACCCATAGTGAGAGCATGTACTGCAAAGCTACACTTTTTTTCTTTTTTTATTAAATGTAAAAGACCATCCAGATTAAAATGGACAAACTAAACTATGCAATCATAGAATACTTTAAATCATACTGTAGTGGTCTGCACTGACCTCTCAGGCAAGGAGCCACATAGACAGGTAGGCATGGGTAGTGTGTTGATATCAGGGAGCCTAGGTGGTGTAATGGTTAGCACACTGGCCCGGAATGCAAAGAGATGTGGGTTCGAGTCCCGCTCTAGGCACAATAATTCCCATTTTCATCACCCCCACGACAATACTTTAAATCCTATCTTGCTTTAGTTATATTAGTTTTTTTTTTTTAAAAGGTTTTGGATTAAGCCACCATTTTTCCATCCCGAGGGCATTCGTTTATGCAACCCGAGGTTGTAGGTCTGCACATGAGTAAAGAATTGGTTGGGATGACCCGAGGTGATAGACGAGTTCGGAACCTCCCCCTGAATGTATTGGGTGTCAGTCCCCGCTGACACTCAAACACATTTTACTAAGTTGCGTTGATTTTTTGGCCCTGCGCCAACAGTTCTACACTGCAGACAGTATGCATGACCTTTTTACTAAAGTAAAACAAGAAAACATTTTAGCCTTTTTGAGGGCAGCTGGACTGTACCACCTCATATAGTTTACTAAATAGATTCTATCAATTATTAATAAAACTTTTCTTTTTCTATGGGAATTTGTTTCCCTTGACCACAAATATATAATTGTGAGCTTTCTAATTTAATGAGTGTCTATTGGCACATAATTGATTGTCTGCTTTTACATGTAAAAGCGATGGTTTGAACAAAAAACAAACATTTCTCGCCGTGAATATGGCTTATGCTGCCGACACGGCGTAAAGCAACCACCAATCAATCAATCAATCATAATTCCGACTGTGCATGCACTGAAAATGGCATCGACAGCAAAACAAATGCATATGGCCATTGAGTTTGCAGATACACGCAGTGAAAAACTTCGATTATATTCTACATTATTAGAAATACAGAACAATTTGGCATAAACATGAATGCACGAATGCAATATAATAATATAATAACATAATGAATATATTTAAGACACAACTATCCATAGTTGAGCATTTTGAGCTAATAAATATAAAATTCCCCATAAAACAATCCATCGCTTTACTCTCTATCACTTTACAGGCTGATGTTTAATCACTTTAATTCTTGATCTAAATATTAAAATGTCAAATATGTCAACAGAAACTTGTTTCAAAGAAATATATAACTAATCTCTGATTAACTGTACACATTTCCTAGCTCTACAAATGTTATTAACCACAGGATATAAATAAAAACACAAATAAAATAAGTAAAACTGCCTCTGGCTATAGTTCTAATACTAGTCTAGTGACCAGGTTTGTTTAAATCTAAATAAATGCACATGGCATAAGATGTGCTGATTAAGGGGCTGTCACATTACGGCGTATGGCGGGAGCGTATTGAAAACCTACGTACGCCGTGCTGGTGCCACTTTCGGGTGTGTTTGAGCGTATGGCGGACCTATGAGGAGCGTACGAGGAGCGTATGAGGAGCGTATGGGAGCGTATGGGAGCGTGCTGTGACATTTTTTGACATTATGGGCCATACGCCCTCATAGGTCGTGTTTTTTTGAGCATGCACAAAAAAAATTGGACGGACGAATTTATGAAAGCGTATGGCGGCGTATGCCTCATACGCTTCACATACGCCGGCATGTTGCGGCACTGGCGGCGTATGAGTAGCGTATGAGTAGCGTATGAGTAGCGTATGAGTAGCGTATGCGGCGTATGCCGACGTATATGACGTAATGCCGCTACGCCGCCATACGCTCCCACCATACGCCGTAATGTGACAGGGCCTTTAGATTGATGTGAATGCAATGCGAGATACAAGATTAACGCCTTAATTTATTAGATATATATTTCTAGTTGGTATTCTACGTTTCAGACATGACCTGAAATGAGCTGAAACTAACAGATTCCATAGCTGCACTCAGTGTCTTAAGCCCAGTACACACCTACCGTATAGGATTCGCGCACTAAAACTCGCAACTCGACCCGACCCGCTTAAAACTGAAAACGGGCCGATTCATTTTTCGAATCGCGAATCGCAATCGTAATCGGCCGGATTTAGCCCTAAAACTGAGGTTTTATGCGCCAATCGCAATCGTTAGGTGTGCGCGGGGAGCGCACACATTGCGATTTTTGTGTGCGAAACGGGCAGTTTTAGATCGTATACGGTAGGTGTGTGCGCACAAACGGTAGGTGTGTACCAGGCATTAAAAATTAAGCCCCAGTCAGACCTCACCGGATTGACGAACCGGATAGAAAATGGACACTGTCCAGTGAAATACGGCAATGTAAGGTTTATATATGGTTGGCATCCGGTTATCTGTCCGGTGGTGTCCGGCGGTGTCCAGTACAAGTTTTGAACATGCACAAAACTTGTACTGGACACTACCGGACTGAAGTGTACAGTTGGTGTCCGTTTTAAGTCCGTTTAGTCCGCTTTGTCCGTTTCATGTCCATTACTCATCCGTTAGGTGTCCGGTTTGTATCCTGACGAGTCCGTTGACGGTGCTGAGGGAATTTGGTCCGTCGGTTTTGGGGTGTCCGTGAAGAGTCCGGTAGGTGTCTGGTTGGTGTCTGGTTGGTGTCCGTTTGGTGTCCGGTTGGTGCCCATTTGGTGTCCGGTCCGTCCGTTTGACACTTGTTTTCCGTCCGGTATCTGGTTGTCATCCGTTTACCGTCCGTTTCGTCTGGCGGCCGTTGCAACAGTTCGACACCGGACACCACTGGACTAGACAATTCTTTGTCCGGTGTTGTCCGGTACTCAGTACGTTAAGATCTGACTGGGCCTTTAGCCTGAGCCATGTGCTTCAAGCGGGTTTGCTTTGCTGCCCAACATCCCACAATGCCCCACGTGGCTAGAATTACGAACCCGTCTATTAATCGATTATGGCCAGGAGTTTGTCTTTATACAATATAATTGAAAGACGCAACTGCACATGCGTGCAGACACATGAAAGTAGACAGGTGGTTTCAAGGCTGGGACCATTCTAGGTCAATTCGTCCCACGACTATCACGATGTATACCATCACATACCATCACATGCCATCACATGCCATCACATACCATCACATACCATCACATACCATCACATACCATCACATACCATCACATACCATCACATACCATCACATACCATCACATACCATCACATACCATCACATACCATCACATACATCACATACCATCACATACCATCACATACCATCACATACCATCACATACCATCACATACCATCACATACCATCACATACCATCACATACCATCACATACCATCACATACCATCACATACCATCACATACCATCACATACCATCACATACCATCACATACCATCACATATCATCACATACCATCACATACCATCACATACCATCACATACATACCATCACATACCACACATACCATCACATCCATCACATACCATCACATACATCACATACCATCACATACCATCACATACATCACATACCATCACATACCATCACTACCATCACATACCATCACATACCATCAATACCATCACTACCATCAACCAACATACCATCACATACCATCACATACCATCACATACCATCACATACCATCACATACCATCACATATCATCACATACCATCACATACCATCACATACCATCACATACCATCACATACCATCACATACCATCACATACCATCACATACCATCACATACCATCACATACCATCACATACCATCACATACCATCACATACCATCACATACCATCACATACCATCACATACCATCACATACCATCACATACCATCACATACCATCACATACCATCACATACCATCACATACCATCACATACCATCACATACCATCACATACCATCACATACCATCACATACCATCACATACCATCACATACCATCACATACCATCACATACCATCACATACCATCACATACCATCACATACCATCACATACCATCACATACCATCACATGCCATCACATGCCATCACATACCATCACATACCATCACATACCATCACATACCATCACATACCATCACATACCATTGATGAGTTCAGGCACAAAACCCCATAAACGCCAACCCCAAAATTGAATTCAAATAACAGATTTTTACCCGAGGGTAATCTTACTTCTCACTAATTCCACTTTTATTGCGATGAAATGGTTATGGAGACGGCATTTTGTCATGGCAGACCACCTTTTGTCACAGCAGACGATATTTTGTCAGCAGTTGACATTTTGTCACAGCAGTTGACATTTTGTCACAGCAGACAACATTTTGTCATAGCAGGCAACATTTTGTCAGAGCAGACGACATTCTGTCAGAACAGACAACATTTTGTCACAGCAGACGACCTTCTGTTAAATCTGACATTTTGTCACTGACATTTTGTCACAGCAGACAACATTTTGTCATAGCAGATGGCATTTTGTCACAGCAGACATTTTGTCACAGCAGACAACAATTTGTCATAGAAGACAATATTTTGTCACAGCAGAGGACATTCTGTCAGAGCAAACAACATTTTGTCATAGCCGACAATGTTCTTTCAGAGCAGATGACATTTTGTCACAGCAGATGACATTCTGTCAGAACAGACAACATTTTGTGTCAGCCGATTACATTCTATCAGAGCACACACCATGTTGTCACAGCCGATGACATTCTTTCAGAGCAGACAACATTTTGTCTCAGCAGACAACATTCTGTCAGAACAGACAACATTTTGTCACAGCCGACGACATTCTCTCAGAGCAGACAACATTTTGTCACAGCAGACAACATTTTGTCACAGCCGACGACATTCTGTCAGAGCAGATGACATTTTGTCAGAGCAGACAACATTCTGTCAGAGCAGATGACATTTTGTCACAGCAGACGACATTTTGTCACAGCAGACGACATTCCATCAGCACAGACGCTATCTTGACGCAGCAGACGACCGACCAATGCGATAATTAATTCGTCATAGATTCGCAGAAGCCCGGGTTGTGCTTAGAGCTGCGTGTAACGGTTGAATTGAGAGTTTGTGTAATTTACTTGTTAGACACACAATTACCAGCGTCCGACGCGCGTCGTGCGCATGCGCAGTCACGTCCAAACACGCCACTTCCGAGTTGCTCTCTTAATGCGGCCCCTCCCAAACTAGGTCACTAGAGGCCGTCTGATGTAGTATGTCACTTCCAAGTTACCTCCCTCACGACCACAAATAAGTCTCTGTATGTTGTCTGATGTAATACGTCATTTACACTCGAAGTCTGTCACCTTCACAGAAGATAAACCATCCGTCAGGCAGTCACGTGCTTTCTTCGTGTTCTCTTAGAAGGCTGGTGTAAGGTAAAACAGCATATTGTCCACTAGGTCCAACTCAAAAGGAAAGCTTGTTGTATATAACGATGCCGCTAGAGCACATTGATTTTTGTATCATCGTCTACTATGTAAAACATATGGTCATTCTGACATATTTCTTTGGAGGAAACCCGCTGCCGCCACATAGGGTACACTTTCCGATAAGTAGCAAGGGGTCTTTTATATGCACTTTCCCACAGACAGTACAACACATCCCACATCCTTTGATGAACCTGTTGTGGACCACTGGTTGGAACTGAAAATAGCGCAAACTGCAAATGGGTCCACTGAGCAGGATCGATCGGGTGATCCAACTCCTCCATTATCTCTAATATACACGTACCATGGGTCACTGCCGAGCGCCTCCCACCTCCACCCCACCAACACCCACCACCAACACCCACCCCAACCCCCACCAACACCCAACACCCCACCAACACCCCACCAACACCAACACCAACACCTCCCCCCACCCACCACCCCCACCCCAACACCCAACACCCCCACCAACACCAACACCCCCACCCCCACCCCACCAACACCTCCCCCCCACCCCCACCCCCAATCCCAACCCTACCCTCACCCCCAACCCCACCCAACAACCCCACCCCCACCCAGTGGGTCCCAGTCTAACATGGTGTCCGACACTCTGCAGGGTGCCCGGGGATCGCACCACTGTCACCCCCACAGACGGGATGAGTTGAGCGTCCGTCTCCCGTTTTGGTAGATCATGGGATTCGAACTCACGGGTTCTTCCAACCCTGGTCGAGTTAAACCAATAACTTAACAATTGATACTTGTCACTTCCTAGCCAGATGCTCGGCATTATTAGGATAGGGAAAGGACTAGTTGGCTCAGTGTCAGGATAATGTGGCTGAACGGTCACGGTGCTGGCCCCCAGGTTTCCCAGTCGGGCAGCACTATTAAGTCACCAGGAGTGTGCACTATCACAAGTCGCTACTCGTCCTGATATGACTTAACATGTTGCCAGGATGTAAAACTCCAACAACCAAGCAACCAGTGTCAGCCAGAACTTGTGACGCACGCACAACGAACCAATGTTGCACAGTGACAGTTCATCCATAGTCGCATTTATATAACCACTGAGCAGACATGATTCCTACATTAAACCAGGGAAGAGACACGTGATTTCACACCCAATGGTTCTATGAATATCTTCACACAGAAATAAAAGGATATAAAAACATGGGTTAGAGTGTCTGACTTTTTTCTAGGTCAGACTCCTAATCTGAGGGTTGGCGGTTCGATTCCCCGTGCCCCCAGCTCTGCTAATTTGGATTTCCACCGCTGTGTATAACTTACAGCGTCATCAAAGGCCAGTTGCTCTCATACCATGTCTATGTGGTGTGGGAGGTTAAAAATCCCTTGGGTCGGTAAAAGTGTAGGCTCGGGCTTTCTATCGACCAGCAGTGGAATGAGGAAGACCAGTCGTCTATGAGTGAAATTTCCCCTGCTTAAACAACTAATGGACCCAAAAAAAACAACAAACAAAACCATCAAATAAATCATTTCACTAACTATTCACGCAATTTAATTTCACTTTATATTATTATTAACGGACACATCGGAGCAGCGCATTTAATTGGTGCGAGCGTTGATTTGTGCTGTAGTTCTCTGATTGCTCACCAGGTGGCGACCTGGGAGCCGACATCCGGGCTCCCTATTGTGAGACGTGACGTCACAGACGCGCGACTCGTGTGTCACGGCGACCTTATCTGAGCGTCTCCGTTTCACACACAGCTAAAAGAGAACTGCGCATGTGGCCGCGCGCATATCAAAGCGGACACTTCCGGTCAATTACGCGATTCATAAATAATGCTACAGTCAGAAACAAAATAATGATTGCAATAATGACTTAACAAATGGGAAGAAACAAGAATTTAATCAAGTCGTTGCTAAAATCTGAAAAAGCTGCGGTTTTCTTATTTTAAGGAGTATTAATTGTATATTTAATTGAGGAGTTTCAAGCGCAAAACCACATAAACGCCAATCCAAAAATGTGGTTTAAATAAAAAGACTTTTCCCTAAAATTATTTTAATTCTCACTAATTCCACTTTTGATATGATCATATGGTTATGGCGCAATGAACAAAAAAGTAGGAATATAACAAATTAACTTTTTGTAGGTTTGATTCCAATGTTTATCTCCATTTTTGGATTGGCGTTTACATGTTTTTGCGCCTGAACTCATCAATTGTTAATTGTGAGACAACTTGGAATTCGTTATTGAGTTTCACATTAATTTTACTTGGCATTCAAATTATGCCAACTTGACCCAGCTGTGTCATCTTCATCTGTCTTGTCAGTGCTGCCGTCTGTCGCCTTGAACATGAACTTACTGCATGCCAAACTGAAACAGAGAAGTATTTACAGCCACATCTAGGGTTTAGTTACTGCCACCCACTAAAGCAGATGACCTAGGTCAGAGGTCAGAAGGTCAGCTTCTCTTACCAAAGGTCATGAGCACGACCCCGAACGGCTCATGTAAATTGGTGCATGGTATTAGTAGTGTCGTGGGGGTGATGAAAATGGGAAATATTGCTCCTAGAGTGGGACCCGAACCCACATCTCTTTGCATTCCGGGCCAGTGTGCTAACCATTACACCACCTAGGCTCCCTGATATCAACACACTACCCACGCCTACCTGTCTATGCAGCTCCTTGCCTGAGAGGTCAGTGCACACTACTAAACTCATCCCCCTGGAATTGTAAGTCTTTAAATACTTACAATTACATACATACAGGCAACACACTTACATACACAGGGTAGGTTCAACAACTATACAGCACGTAGTATGTATAGGATCATGGTCATGGTAACCAGTGTCGTGGGGGTGATGCAAATAGGAAATATTGTGCCTAGAGCGGACTCGAACCCATATCTCTTTGCATTCCGGGCCAGTGTGCTACCATTACACCACCTAGGCTCCCTGATATCAACACACTACCCATGCCTACCTGTCTATGCAGCTCCTTGCCTGAGTGAGAGGTCAGTGCAGACCACTACACTCGTCCCCCTGGAATTGTAAGTCTTTTAATACTTACAATTACATACATACAGGCAACACACTTACATACACAGGGTAGGTTCAACAACTATACAGCATGTGGCTTGTACAGGTTATGGTCACGGCAACCAGTGTCATCGGGGTGATGAAAATGGGAAATATTGTGCCTAGAGCGGGACTCGAACCCACATCTCTTTGCATTCCGGGCCAGTGTGCTAACCATTACACCACCTAGGCTCCCTGATATCACTATACTACCCACGCCTACCTGTCTATGTGGTTATTTGCCTGAGAGGTTAGTGCAGACTACTACAGTAGTTTAGGGCAAGGAGTGGTTGGCTCAGGGTCAGGATCATAGAACTGAGTAAGATATCACATTGTGGTGCAGATGACATAGTAGTTCAGTGGGGCAGCACTATCAAGGAGTCAGATTCGTGCAGTTTACAAGTCGGTGTCCTTTCTCAGGAGGTCAAACGTTTACATCTACCAACATGGTCGCAAGGAGGTCGGCGACGATTGCTTTGGTCGCAAGGAGGTCGTGGTGACTGGGTTATGTGGCGACCACTTGCGACCATTGTCCGACCACTTGCGACCATTGTCTGACCACTTGCGAGCTCTTTGCGACCAACCTTTTATTGGTGGTCGCAAGCAGTAGTGTGACTGGGGTATAAGTTCCTACTACAGTGTAAACTTTTATTTAGGTACGGCCACCGGGCATGGTGACCTAATCTGTAGAGCGTGGGCCTCGCATGCGGAAGTTCGGGAATTCATTTCCCGGTCGACTCAAACCAATGATTTAAAAATTGATACTTGTCACTTCCTAGCCTGGCGCTTAGCATTAATAGGATAGGGCAAGGACTGGTTAGCACAGTGTCAGGATAATGTGACCGAGTGGGATATCGGGTCATAGTGCCGGCGGACTGATTCCCCAGTGGGGCTGCACTATAAAGTCGCAATGAGTGTGCACTATCACAAGTCTGTACCCGTCCTGATATGACCTTAGATGTTGCCAGGAAGTAAAGCTCCAACAAACAAAACAAACAAACAAACAAGTTTAGGTGCTGACACCTTGTGGACTGAATGACAAACACACGGCCTTGAGCTGACGGCTCCACTAAGCACAGTGCTGCCACCAAGCGGGAGTTACTCATGTCGTCTAGGGGCGGTGCGCAAAAAGGCCACAGCCATTCAGTTATTGTGATTATTTACCAAAACCATTATTGACAATGACAATCTGTGTAGTTATTCGGGTAATTCAGTCTTTGTTAGTGAATTATTTTATCGGAGTGACTATTATCATCGTATCGTGTCCCTAGTGCGAGATTCTATGGTCACAGTACAGTGACGACAGTAGATTATTCTACAATCACGGTTCCGCTCAGGGTTAGGGTTAGAGTTAGGGTTAGGGTTAGGGGTAGGGTTAGGGGTAGGGTTAGGGTTAGGGTTAGGGTTAGGGTTAGGGTTAGGGTTAGGGTAGGGTTAGAGTTAGGGTTAGGGTTAGGGTTAGGGTTAGGCTTAGAGTTAGGCTTAGATATTTTGGACAGGTATTGACTGTAGACTTCGGATCTAAAAGAATGGTACCATGATGTTAGACTGACAATCTATATCAATGGTGCTGTGATGCTAGACTGCCACACTGCCGTGAAGGTTCTGTGATTGCAGAATATCCTTCTGTCGTTACGGTACCGTGACAATAGAGGCATCCTTCTTTAATAGTCTGATCTAGGATGGGTATGGGGTGGGTTGATGTCAAGACATGGCTTTTGGGAACAACACTTTTCCTGTTCAAATCATAGTACGTAGTCTGCAGGTAAGTAAGCAATGGGTGTAGTCGCCATTTAAACATTAAAATATATAAAATAACAAAACAAACGCCCAGCCACTTACACTCGCACATATCCAGTAAGTCCTCAATGTTCCGGCTTCTACTAGTTCTAGCATCCCCAGTCACCCCACCCCCACCCCGCACCCCCCTCCCCCTACAGTGGCCAGTGACCATTGAAGTTACGGATGAGCAGCATGTGTTTGTTGTTGCTTGACGTCCTAGCAACAGCTACGGTCAGATCAGGAAGGGCACTGACTTGTGACAGTGCAAACTCATGGTGACTTTATAGTGATGCCCCACTGGGAGATCAGGCCACCAGCACCATGACCTGATATCCCACTCAGTCACAGTATCCTGACACTGAGCCAACCAGTCCTCAAGTCCCTTTACTTATCCAATAAGTGAAGGGACTTCTGATTGTACATTTGTATCACGTGTCGTGGGGGAGATGAAAATGGGAAATATTGCGCCTAAAGCTGGACTCGAACCCACATCTCTTTGCATTCCACGCCAGTGTGCTAACCATTACACCAGCTAGGCTCCCTGATGTCACCACACTACCCATGCTTACCTGTCTATGTGGTTCATTGCCCGATGGATCAGCGCAGACCACTAAACGTGCATTGTTTAATTATAATCTAAAAATCATGACAAACTTTGGGCAAATCGGTTCACCATTCACGGCCAGAAAACCAGTGCTACTGCTCAAAGAAATGACATGAATAACATTTATTTATTTTTAAAAACCACCCCCAAAACAACAGACCCAGACGATCGCTCTCGTCTGGAGTGCCGAGCTTTGATGCGAATGTGGACTGTATCACAGCAAACGACAATGTGAAGTTCTCGGCGCTGATTGGTTGAGAGCAGTGAACAGCGACACCTACCTGCAGTCTCGTCGTCTTTGGCGTCTTCGTGTTGTTCACTGGACAAGGAATGTGTAATTTCGCCACAACAACAACAACACCACGTCTACAGTCTAGTTCGCCACAACAACAACACCTCCACTGGCGGCCACCCCTCTGTGGGACAAACGCCCCCCCCCCCCCCCCCCCAACACACACACACACTGCACACCGCTTGGAAGTGGTGAGGAGCGAGGCAGTGCAGGCGAGGCTGGGGGAGTGTGTGTGTGTGTGGGGGGGGGGGGTACTCGCCACTTAAAGTTGCATAGTCCGATGACTTTCGGATTTTTGTATCATTTTTGAGATAAATACATCAGATTGACAAGTAAGACCTACTATTTACTCTATTCACTATTCCCGAGTCATTTTGATCGAAAATGGCTAATTTTGCAGCAATTTGAACTGAAAGAACCCAAAATCATTTCGGGAAGCTTGTCAAAAGTTGGATTGTGGGACATATTCACATCTCGCAATGGTCACATGATGAGGAATGACCTATTTATGTGTAGGTAGTCTGGAACCTGACTAATGCCATATATGGTACTGAGGGTGAGGGCAGGACTAATAAGGTCACAAGATTGACCCTTAACTGGTTAGTGTCTGTCTCAAAGTAGGGGGACCTAATGTCTGTCTCAAAGTAGGGGGGCCCTAAGGGATGGGGTAATAAATTCACTGATTTTTCTGTATATGCTACCCCAAAGTTAATGCACTTAATACATAAGTTGGATATATAGCATCAAATGTAGGTCAGTGTTTTGGTTTTGAACAAAATATGATTTATCGGACCTTGTAACTTTAAACTGAATGTGACATCGCAAACAGCAGCAGAAGGCGAAATGCTACAACGTCGTGAAGAAGTCGATATTTGCTCTTTAATGCTCTATGTTTTCGTTTCATGGTTGGTTGGTTATTATAGTTTGACGTCCTGGCGACATCTAAGGTCACATCAGGACGGGGACCGACTTGTGTCAGCCTTGTTAACTTGGCTGCCTTGTCTGTCACTAGTGTCAGCAATGTTAACTTGGCTGACTTGTCTGTCACTAGTGTCAGCCTTGTTAACTTGGCCGACTTGTCTGTCACTACTGTCAGCCTTGTTAACTTGGCCGAGTTTTCTGTCACTAATATCAACATTGTTAACTTGGCCGACTTGTCTGTCACTAGTGTCAGCCTTGTTAACTTGGCCGACTTGTCTGTCACTAGTGTTAGCCTTGTTAACTTGGCCGACTTGTCTGTCACTAGTGTCAGCATTGGTAACTTGGCCGACTTGTCTGTCACTAATATCAGCATTGTTAACTTGGCCGACTTGTCTGTCACTAGTGTCAGCATTGTTAACTTGGCTGACATGTCTGTCACACTGTCAGCCTTGTTAACTTGGCCGACTGTCTGTCACTAGTGTCAGCCTTGTTAACTTGGCCGACTTGTCTGTCACTAGTGTCAGCATTGGTAACTTGGCCGACTTGTCTGTCACTAATATCAGATGTTAACTTGGCCGACTTGTCTGTCACTAGTGTCAGCATTGTTAACTTGGCTGACATGTCTGTCACACTGTCAGCCTTGTTAACTTGGCCGACTGTCTGTCACTAGTGTCAGCCTTGTTAACTTGGCCGACTTGTCTGTCACTAGTGTCAGCCTTGGTAACTTGGCCGACTTGTCTGTCACTAGTGTCAGCCTTGTTAAATTGGCTGACTTGTCTGTCACTACTGTCAGCCTTGTTAACTTGGCCGACTTGTCTGTCACTAGTGTCAGCATTGTTAGCTTGGCCAACTTGTCTGTCACTAGTGTCAGCCTTGTTAACTTGGCCGACTTGTCTGTCACTAGTGTCAGCCTTGTTAACTTGGCCGACTTGTCTGTCACTAGTGTCAGCCTTGTTAACTTGGCCGACTTGTCTGTCACTAGTGTCAGCCTTGTTAACTTGGCCGACTTGTCTGTCACTAGTGTCAGCCTTGTTAACTTGGCCGACTTGTCTGTCACTAGTGTCAGCCTTGTTAACTTGGCCGACTTGTCTGTCACTAGTGTCAGCATTGTTAACTTGGCTGACTTGTCTGTCACTAGTGTCGGCCTTGTTAACTTGGCCGACTTGTCTGTCACTAGTGTCGGCATTGTTAACTTGGCCGACTTGTCTGTCACTAAGATCAGCATTCTTGGACTGTGGGATAGGCTAGCACTACAACACGCGCCTCACAGTGGGAGATCGCCGGGTTCGATCCTCCCTGAGTCAAACAAAAGGCGTACCAAATTATATTACCGCGCGTCGCTAACAGGCCTTGCACTGGGTA
>JASIRB010000260.1:0-25005 GCA_030323885.1 Branchipolynoe longqiensis | reverse complement strand
TTCTTCGTATGGGAGATCCTTTATGGCTGGTGATAACTTTGTTGCATGTCTCTGTACTCTCTCGATCAGTGACATGTCCTTCCTGAATCTCAGTGTCCAAGCCGTGTTGCCATATTGAAGGTGCAGCCGGATCAGTGATGTGCATAATATAATGTCTTCACCATGTCATTATCTAGATACGTGTATGAGCGGCGTATCATAGCTAGAAGCTTGTTCACTTTGTTCACCTTTTGTTCACATACAGGTATTGGTTTGTTGGTATGCAGGTATTGCAGGTATAGCATACCTCAGGGAGTTTGACGCCCCTGCCCTGCAGAGTTGTAAACCACTGCCTTGTGGTACAGGTTCTTGACAGAACCGAAGGCTAAGGGAGCAAACCCTAAACAGAAAACTATGTCATTGTAGCAGCATTAAGGGCGGTTGATGTATGGAACTCCCAACATCTCCCGACCAGCAACTGCAGGGACAAATAGTTTTGCGCCTGTCTTGACATGTTCTTGCTGGTGTGAAACCTCTATTTGCTCCCCGAGAGAGTGCCGCTGGTAACTTCAACAGCACTTCAACACTTTTGCAGGCAGCTTTCATGAAATGTAAATGGAGAGCGGCAGTCAAGTAATGAAAGCAGTCTTTGTCGCATCGCGACCAACAGCATGATGATGATGATGACATGGAGAAGCCTGGGAATAAAGTAATACATGTGTCATGGAGGATGATGAAAATGAGAAATATTGCGCCTAGAGCAGGACTCGAACCCACATCTCTTTGCATTCCAGGCCAGTGTGCTAACCATTACAGCGCCTAGACTCCCTGATATCATCAAAGTACCCACCCACGCCTACCTGTCTATGCGGCTTCTTGCCTGAGAGGTCAGTGCAGACTACTGCACTCGTCCCCCTGGAATTGTAAGTCATTTAATGCTTACAATTACATACATACAGGCAATGCACTAACACATACATACCCAGGGTAGGTTCAACAACTATACAGCGCATAGCTTGTACAGGATCCTGGTCATGGCACCAGTGTCATGGGGGGGTGATAAAAATGGGAAATATTGCGCCTAGAGCAGGACTCAAACCCCACATCTCTTTGCATTCCGGGCCAGTGTGCTAACCATCACACCACCTAGGCTCCCTGCTATCATCACAGTACCCACGCCTATCTGTCTATGTGGCTCTTTGCCTGAGAGGTCAGTGCAGACTACTACACATGCTCATTTTGATTTGAATAATGGCCTTTGTTACATCTACTTGTAAAATATTCCGGTATACAGCATTTGGGGGAATGCAAATGTTCTATTACTGATCAGGTATACGTGACCAGGCGCATGTTTGTATATATATGTAGGTGCTGGTGGTGGCTGAGTGGGATGTAAATAGACATAGTGGTGCTTGGAGCGCTGTGTGTAAGGGGCACGCAGGGCCTACCCCCTCCCCCTCTGCTGGGTAGGATCACCACACTCAGGCTCAAGGTTGGTGGTGGCCAGGGGAGCCACACAGCTTGGTGGTGGTGGGCAGACCACTGGTAACTATGGGGGCCAGGAATCCTGGATCCCTATTGCTAGGGCCAAGAATGCTTGTTTCCCATTGGGGGAAAGGGGTGGGGTGATACTCTACAATGAACCCATGTAACTATATAAATAATAAACCAGAGGGCTTGACTCTCTCTCATCCTTTACACTTTATACTCTTCCTTTCTCTTTGTCTGTATTGATTTCACTATAGCCTGCCTACACAACCACAGATTCAAGCTTTATCCATTCTCCAAGACTGATTGTGTGACTTTGACTGAACTCCCCTCAGTGTGACCTAAGTCTTTATCCACCACTCAGAAAACACTTACTCGAGCTCTTATCAGGGGAACCAGCTCAAGGAGTGAGATTGGACAATCTAGTAATTCACTTGATTAAATTCCCAAATAATGTTTGTATGTTGCTTTAGGTCGTAGAAACACCTAAGATCGTTACCGACTTTTGACAGTGTGCACTCGTGGTGACTTTATAATGCTGCCACACTGGGAAACCAGGACACCGGCACCATGACTCGATATCCCACACAGTCACATTATTCTGGCACTATGCTAACCAGTTCTTGTCGTATCCTATTAATGTGGGGCGCCAGGCTCGGTAGCCACAAGTGTCAATTTTGTAAGTCATCCGTTTGAATCAACTGGGATTTGAATTCCTGACCTTCCGCACAGGAATCTTGCGCTCTACCGATTCGGCCACCACGTCCAGTCCCAAATAATGCGAACAACACTTCTTCTATGGTGATACCATATTGCAATGCTTAGCGATCTACAAATCGTTTTCGACCAGACGGGGTGGCTAAATGTCAGGATAATGTGACTGAGTGGGATATCAGATCATGGTGCCAGCGGCCTGGTCTCCCAGTGGGGCAGTACTATAAAGTCACATGTCAAACAGCCCATTTTAAAGTCAAATAGTCTATTTTAAAGCCTATAAAATTAGTAAAGCCATTATAAAATTTGTCTGGGGGGGGGGGGTATGGTTCTAGACCCTTCTCGCAACGCAAGCTTGTGGCTGCCACTACTCAGCTACCATGCCTGCAAGTGCAACGGAAAATCTCAAGGATTTTTTAGTACCTCCAGGTTGGCAACACTTACATTTGCTTCTGGTTAAGCAGCTCTGTAGCCTGGCTGACGTTATGCCCAAGCACACCAAGGACAGCGTGTGCCAAATGTCTTTGCTTGGATGGGTTCACCTTCTGCCTGAGAATTTGTCGGTTAAAGCAGAGAGCGTGTATATAAACAGATGAGAGGGACAACTCCCGCGAAAAACGGTAACACAGGCTACAGTGGCGTTCCTGGCGGTTAGTGTTGAACAAGCCTTGAGTTTGCCGGTACGCTCAGTGCAAAACATTTGTTTTTATTCAAAATTAATAGAAATCCAGAACCCTAACCTTATAAATTCAATATAATCTTGTTGGTAAACATGTTTTCTATATGTGTACTAAGCGGCTTGTTTCTATTTGGTGTAGTTTTAGAGATATTTCACTTTTTCTGTAGGAAGATTGCACACGACCATTGACAATGCCTTGAGTTTGCCGTACGCGTAGTGAAAAACGTCAGTTTTATTCCAAATTAATAGAAATCCAGAACCCTAACCATATCAATTTAATATAATCTTTTTGGTAAACATGTTTTCTATATGTGTACCAATCAGTTTGTTTCTAGGTGGTGTAGTTTTAGAGATATTTCACTTTTTCTGTAGGAAGATTGCACACGACCATTGACAATGCCTTGAGTTTGCCGTACGCGTAGTGAAAAACGTCAGTTTTATTCCAAATTAATAGAAATCCAGAACCCTAACCATATCAATTTAATATAATCTTGTTGGTAAACATGTTTTCTATGTGTATTCCAATCAGTTTGTTTCTAGGTGGTGTAGTTTTAGAGATATTTCACTTTTTCTGTAGGAAGATTGCACACGACCATTGACAATGCCTTGAGTTTGACAGCTGTGTCATACACTGTTCAACAACCACCACTTGGAGCGCCACAGTCGGCAGATGTTACATGCTCTAGTATGGGAGTTGTCCCTCTCATCTGTTTATATACACGCTCTCTGGTTAAAGTTCACTGATTGGGTAGAGTGCTATCTGGCTGGCTTCTAGTATGGAAGGTCGTCGGTTCAAAAGCGCCGGCCGAGTGAAAGCATTGGAGGCATTCGACTGGGACCTTTCCATCCACAAAATTTAGGCTCTGCCCACCTGCACGGTGAACTAGGTTTTCGAATGCAAAGAGGACCAGTCAAATGGCTTCAGTGGTTTCAGCCAATCAGAGCTGTTCTCTTCGATTGCAAATGGCTGCCTCCCATAGAGGGCAGCCATTTGCAATCGAAAAGAACAGCTCTGATTGGCATCTGTGTATATAAGTATATCTTTTTTTTATTTAACTATAATCAATCAAATCTTGTTTGAATTTGTTGTTTGTGCTACAATAATGTTCTGGATGTAATCTTGATTTCCATGTTACACAAGTAATTTAGCTATTTTGCTCAATTTGCATAAGAAAATCAAAACAAAATGTGGAATAGTTTTTTTTTTTATCAATTCTGACAAAGGCATAACGAAATAGCGAATGGTAGACAGGAAGTGTGAACACTTATTTGTCTCTCATTTTTGCTTGAGTGCAAGTAAATATGCAACACAAGGAATAATTAGTAGCATGTGGTGAATTTTTATTTTTTTTGGTAAATATGTTTATTCTGCTGAATAAATCTTTTGTCAGTGCCGAAGCACTGGTCTTCCAGCCATTTTTCAATTCAGGGTTATTTACACAAAAGGTATATAGAATAAGGTGTACATTACCTGTTGAATAGACAATTTGCACCATTTAACACAATGAAATTCTAAAACCCAAAAGTTCCCTAACAATATGGTACAGTAGTGTCATATAACCAGATAAGGGGTCAAATTTCCCTGGATCATCAGCCCATGCTTTTTCTAATCTGTTCTTGAATGAATTTATTGACTCGGCATCAATAACATTTTGAAACATGTAAATATTCATATGAACATGGATTCTTCAGCTAATTGGGATGTTTATCTACTATTGTTTGGAATGTTTTAACCTTTAGCTTCCATGTCACCCATGTGTGGTACCCAGTTTCAGGGAACAAGAGAACGACCCATGTAAAGATGTGTACATACATACCATCTAGCACTGAGTGCTTGGAGCTTGATAGTGATGTTACAGGAAATGACTCCAGGTGGCGCCACTGGGTCATGTGAATAGGAACAGGTCAATAATCGAAATAGAGAAATATAATACAGCATGAGAGTACCTTTGTTATTTATGTCATCATAATGAATTATATAGCACATATTTACCTACACAGATAGGATAATTACTTATCAATATATAAAAGGGCGGAGCGGCTCATACTCCATTATCGGTTATATTATTTACTGCGCAGTAGGTAACCGCGTGTGTGCGGGAATTAAGTTGGTTTGGCCCAATCTGGCCCGATGGCCTTATCCGCGCGTTTAACGAAAAATAAGTTGGTTTGGCATAATATGGCCTAATGGTCGCCTGCTACTGCAGCGCCACTGACTGCTCGTGCCCTGCGCCCCTCTGTTTGGCCAGTGCGCACCGGGTTTTCAAACTTTGTGACCGGCTAGGCAGTTAGCCTAGCCATGAGACTAGTATTAAACTGATCAACCCATATCCATGTTTGTTTTGTGTTCCAGAGCATAGCCTACTTTATATGCATATACTTATATAATATATATATACATATATACAAATAAATACATAATACATGTATTGGCTATATATACAGACATAAATATATACACATATATATACACTATGAACATATATTATACGCATATATATGCATATTATAATACACTTTTCATAAAGTTACCGCCTTTAAAGTTACAATGTGATTGTTGAGTTTCTGTCATTTTCTGAGACAAATATATTAGGTTGATTGTTATAATCCACTTTACTTTACTTGAACTTGATTTTTGTTTGTTTGTTGTTGTTTTACGTCCTAGCAACATCTAAGGTCATATCAGGACGGGTACCGACTTGTGACAGTGCGCACTCATGGCGACTTTATAGTGCTGTCCCACTGGGAAACCAGGCCGCCGGCACCATGACCTGGTATCCCACTCAGTCACATTATCCTGACACTGAGCACACCAGTCCTTGCCCTATCCTAATAATGCCGAGCACCTGGCTAGGAAGCAACAAGTATCAATTTTAAAGTCATTGGTTTGACTCGATCGGGACTCGAACCCACGACCCCACGATCTACCAGCACAGGAGACGGACGCTCTAACTCATTCGGCCATCCCATCTGGTACTTGAACTTGAAGTAACTTCGATTTCCAAAGACTAACGTTGGCGATATTTTAAGTGTAAATATGCTAAATTAATTGTGCCGTGCTTTTCAAAACTCTGATCCCATAGGCTTCAGCAGTAACAATTTTTCAAGTTCTATTAAATTGGCTTACTATGCCCTTCTATGTATCAATAAGTACTTAAAGCTGCATAGTCCGATAAAAGTATCAGATTTTCAAAGCTAAAACAATTATCTAGATTTGATCCTACATATCTAACTTACATAGTGGTGCACTTATTAAGCATTCGTTGCTGGTTAGACGGGGATACGGAGGCAATTTAATAGAATATATTACTGCTGAAGCCTATGGTGTCAAAGTTTTGGCAAGCTTGCCAAAATTAATTTTGCATGTTTGTACTTCAAATATCTACTAAAGTTAGTCATTTAAATTAACAGTTGCTTTAAATATAAGTACGGTATGTTATAACCATCAACCTAATATATTTATCTCAGGAATGACAGAAACTCAAAATCATCGGACTATGCAACTTTAAAATGTGCGGTATACGCTCCTGACACTGGAACTGTACTCTCGAGTCTCTGACAAATGCTCTCCAAGCACACCTTTTCGGTTTGTGTAACTGAACATGTGGAGGGAGAGGGCTGAAGTCGGTGTCCCCAATGGCGAGTGTGCAAGTGCAAGTGTGCAACCTAAATGGGTTTCCCCATGTACCCCAGTCTGTGGCGAACCATATCTGGTGATTCGGGGACCAAATTAGGTCATGTGATGAGGGAATCCTACCCGTGATATTCAATTCAATTCAATTCAATTCAATTCTTTATTTCAGACTCAGGATTATGGTAGTTACATAATTCGGTCAATAGTAGGTAGATATAAAAATTAATGTAAATAGGATATAAGTAATAGTATGAATACTACCATACTAACCACTATCAAATTGTTGGTCTACATACAGTAGTTTGTACCAATGCCTCCATATGGCAGATGTAAATCTGAGATCACTCTCTTCTATTTTTACAAGTCCCTGTATTATAACATTTTCTGACTTGTCAAGTCTAGTAATAAATTTGAATGTTAGATTCCTGATAACAGCCTGGAAGGCTGGCACATCAATATTGGCAAACAGCTGACTAGCACTGTGATACCTAGGTAGCCGGAGTAATAACCTCATAATGTCATTATATGCTACATTCAGTTTTCTAATGCTATACATTCTATAGTTCCACCAAATCTGGGCAGTATACAAGGGAGTACAGAAAGTTCTAAATAAATACTATTCATACATCTTTTTAAAACATTTAGAGTTTGTTTGCCGTCTCATTGGACTATACCCAATAATTTAACATTTGCCAGGTATACCTCACCCAGAAACAAATGAATCCAGAATCGAAAACTCTCCAAGCACACCATACCTTTGTTTTTCAGTTAATGCACCCAAATATGTATCGGGAGAATACTGACTCTCACAGCAATTTCTGGATAAATGATTCATCCAATAGGTGTACTTGCAGTAGTGGTGAAAAACAACCCCTTATCAAAAGTTGCGAAAGACTGGGTAAATGAAATGAGATAAATTCTTAATTTAAGAAGCAAAATATATTCTTCATATCCCTCTTTATAGATTAATGAGGATTTAAAACTTGAATCGAGAGCATTTAGTGTCCAGCTTCTTGGTTGTTTTGCATTCTTTCTCATCTCATCAACTCTGCCAACATAGATAAACATTGGATGAGGGAACCACGAGCTCATCTTCTCTGATTGCTCGTTTAATACCAAACAGTTTTTGCCACTCTTTCTAACGGGTTGTTCTTCACCCTTACTCTGGGTAGGGGTGAATCTTTTATCTAGGAAATTTCTGGATAAAAGATTCACACGTACTTGCAGTTGGGGTGAATCACAACATAGTCTAAATACGGGTGAAAATTGCTTTAGTATGGAACAGGAAGTGCAATCCCTGGTTCCAGTATTAAATGGCTACTTATATATTGGCACAGAGTTGGTGAAATGGGAGAGAATGCAACAAGACAAGATGGCGACAATAGAATTATGTCGATTTCACTTTTAAAGTTAATTAAAGTTGTATAGTCCGATGGTTTTGAATTTCTGTATTTTTTTCTGAGATAAATATATTAGATCGATCACTAGTATCTACTTTACAATAGTTCAACGTTACTTTTATTTTAAATGGTAAACTTTTGAGATATTTTGAGTGCAAACATGAAAAATTAGTTTTGGTAAGCTTGCCAAAACTCTGACACCATAGACTTCTGCAGTAACAGGTTCTGTTAAATTGGCTCAGTGTTGCATTCTACACAGAAACAAATGCTTAATAACTGCATCAGTATCTAATGGTGCTGTCATATTACGACACTTCTCGCCGGTGCGCCGCCATGCACAAAATCACTTTTAATCATCGAGAGACATCAAACTTTTCGGCGTCAGCGCAACGTATTGGTAGCGTGCGGCCGACGTTGTGGTAACAGTTTGGCGCGCCGTCCTGATATGACCTTAGATGTTGCTATGACGTAAAACAACAAAAAGCAACAGTTTGGCGCAACGTGTGGGAACGACCCTCACACGCGCGTGGTGTGTGCCTATCGTTTGCATAACGTTATTCCAGCGATCCCGACGTGCTCCTAACGTCGCCATAATGTTGGCACCCGCGTGTTGTCGCGCGTTGTCGCGCGTTGTCGGTCATCGAAAGTTTTGTGCAAGCACAAAACTTCGCTGATCGCCTGACGCGTGCCGCCAACTGTCGCCGTAGATCAATGAATACCAACCCGTGCCTAATGCGTGAGTAACGCTTCTTGATGTATCCCGCCGTTGTGCCAAAAAATCACATACGTCGACGTGTGTTGGCGAGAAGCGTCATAGTGACAGCACCATTAGTTAGATATGTAAAATCAAACCTAGATAATTGGTTTGGTTTTGAAAATTTGATATTTCATCAGACTATGCAGCTTTAAGCTACATGTTTTATTATATTTTTCAAATAAAAAGTAGTGAGTAAATATTAAGATATATGTGAAGAATATATTTTGCTTCTTAAATTAAGAATTTATCTGTTCATTTCAATTACCCAGCCTTTTGCCACTTTTTCTAATGGGTTGTTCTTTACCACTGCAGGTACCTTCCAATCTGCCGGCACCACTATCGCCAAACCAATATGACCGGTACACCTTTTTGTTTTACGTCATAGCAACATCTAAGGTCACCAGCATATTGGTTTGGAACGGTCAAAACTTCTGCTGGGCAGTGAAACCCTAAAAATAAATGATGAAAAAAATATCTGTGCATAGATAGCGGTTTCATTAATTAAATTATATAATATGCGCTTTTGATCGACCGGAAAGTCAACAAACTGAGGTGTCGACTGCGCATGCGTGTGAGGTGCTTAATCCGCCTCAGTGCGTCCACACGGGCAAAATAAATCGAATCAGAGAAATCGCCTCACGTAAACTACCTCGCTTAGGTGGTTTACATTATCCAGATCACATGAATCGAATCAGCCCTAATCCGCCTCAGATGTGCGTTCACACGACAAATGTGAGGCGAACTAGGCAAGTCGCTTTCTACGAATCGATTTACATTGCCCGTGTGAACACGGCTTAAGGTAACTTTCCCGACATTATGACACTCTTGTTATTTAGCAGACCTATTTACCACTCCTTATACCACTTTTCTAATGCATTAGCTAATGGAGGGAGTGAATGTGACGTCATCACTCAGCAGTCAGCGGTCAGCGGCCAGCCATCTTGGATTACGAGCACCCTCCCTAGCCATGTTGTGAATGCATGCAGATGCAGTAAAACAGAGTTTTCTTGTGTTCTGGGAGGTTCTGGGAGGTTTACATCCAATGTGTTTACTTACAGCACTTTAGCAAAAACTTTCGAGGCCAAACTGCTCAAAACAGTGACAGATAAACCAACAAATCACTAAATAAGCACAGTGTAGGAAGCTGCAATCCTTCTGTATGTAATCCAATATGGCCACCGAAAGTTGCCTCATGACATCATTAAATCCCCTCTGTGCAAAAGATCTGAAATTCAACAACTTTCAAATGTATATCTCTCACTCAAATTTTGGAATATTAAACAAAATCAAAAAGCATATTGCTTTTGATTGACTGGAGCTTCCAGTTAAATTGTAATTTGAATGTTTGGACCCATTTGAGCATTTTAGGAGGGTACCTAACCACTGCAAGTAGGCCGACTGCAAGTACAAGCTGAATCTTTTATCTAGGCGCGGGCCTATAGACCCCTTTCAATGTTTGTAAACATCGTGTATGCGCATGCAGCTTGGCTGCAGAATGAATGGCATCAGTTTTTTTGTTTTTTTTGTTTGTCCATTAGTTGTTTCAGCAGGTGAAATTTCAGTCATAGACGACTGGTCTTCCTCATTCCACTGCTGGTCGATAAAAAGCCCGAGCCTACACTTTTACCGACCCAAGGGATTTTTAACCTCCCCACACCACATAGACATGGTATGAGAGCAACCGGCCTTTGATGACGCTGTAAGTTATACACAGCGGTTGGAATCCAAATTGGCAGAGCTGGGGGCACGGGGAATCGAACCGCCGACCCTCAGATCAGGAGTCTAACCTAGAAAAAAGACAGACACTCTAACCACTCCGCCACAGAGAACATTAAATCGGGGACCGCTTTAGGTAAGCGTCAGTCAGTGGGTGGAAGAGAACCAGAGTCGAGATGAGAATGGCGAGGAGGAACAACCAGAAAAACAGGCGGTCAAACACCTCGGCCACCCTCCGCCAGTCCCGGCCGTGGTCCGTCGTCTCCCCGCCACCCGCCATGTTGTTGACATAGTTCGGCAGCGATCCGACAGGTGGCGTGACGGCGGCGGTGGCGCCGGCTGCCGGTGTGCGTGACATCGCGACGACGTCGACCCGCGGTGACGCTGTCAGTGACGCCGTCAGCGGCGTACGCTCGTCCATTGACAGTCGCGACGAGGGCACACTCTCCCGGTGCACCTCGATTACCGTGGTGCACTCTCCACCACCGCCGTCGCCGCTGCCGTCAGCGTCGAGACGTCTGAGGGAGGCGTGTCGGTGGATGATGTGGTTGAGTGGATGGTTCCTGGTTCTGTTACTGTCCCTGTCCTTCTTGTTCTTCCTCTTCGGCCCGCCCAGTGGCTGCTGACATTTCCCAGATGCTGTGTTCGGGATGCAGATGCCGAGCATGCGTGCCAGGTATGTGAGCACCAGCTTGCGCACCCAGGGAGGGACGGGTTTGTCGTTGATGTGGTGGAGGTTGAGGACAAACACTGTGAGGACCATCGATAGTGTTGTTATCGCCATGGTGCACGTCAGGTAGATGCCTGGAGATGAAAGTGTTCACAATGTTTGAAAGTTGCATGGATGCAATGTATATTTCAAAAAGATAATGTAGGTTTGGTAAGGTAGCAGCCACAAATACAAACGCTTCACAGTCAACAAAAACTCTGCGGGAAGAAAGTATTTCTGTCCTCGGAGTTCAGCTCTTCAATACAATACCAGCTTTCATAAGAAACCTATGTACAATCGTTCAAAATGCAGCTTGACAAGGTTTTAACAGCAATACCCGATGCACCTCAGATTCCAGGATACACCCACCTAACGCCAGCAGATTCAAACTCATTACTGCACATGACCAACCTGAACAGAGCATCCTCACCACATGCAGTGGCCACTGATTGTGGAGTCTCCAATTTGGCTTGATCATTCAGGTCAAACACTCAAATCTAATCTAATCTAGATTCAACATTATGATTTACTTTACTTTGAAGTAACCTTTATTTTAAACAGACCCAGTATAGGCTGCCTGAGACTATGGTCTAGTGCTTCGGAGCGTTACAACAGATTGAGTAGGTGTATGATTTTAACGAAAATAGTACTCAGTAATATTTGAACGGCCCATACCTAATAGTGAAAGGAGATAAACCCGACTCATACCTAAGAGTGGAATGTGGTCGGATGTCTTGGGGATGTTGCCAGCGACGTTGAGCAGGAAGATGCGGAAGGACAGGAGGACGACGACCCCAATCTGCACCTTCTGTCCCGGCGTGCAGAAGAAAATGGACAGCAGCAGGACGGATGTCAGCATGCTAGGCAGGATGACGTTCATGATGTAGAAGGTGTGGCGACGGCGCATGTACACCTGGAAGAACGGCGGGGTGTAACAACCTTCGATTCTAAGGCAAAGTACAAGGAAGGGTTATGGGAACCACAGCAACACAGCATACAGAGGGTTATGGGAACCACAGGAATACAGCAGGCAGAGGGTTATTGGAACCACAATAATACAGTGGGCAGAGGGTTATGGGAACCAAAAGGACACAGCAGACAGGGTTATGGGAACCACAGGAACACATAAGGTAGAGGGTTATGGGAACCACAGGACACAGCAGGCAGAGGGTTATGGGAACTGCAGGGACACAGCAGGCAGAGGGCTAAGGGAAATACAAGGACACAGCAGGCAGAGGGTTATGGGAAGCACAAGGACACAGCAGGCAGAAGGTTATGGGAACCAAAGGGACACAGCAGGCAGCGGGTTATGGGAACAACAGGGACACAGCACGAAGAGGGTTATGGGAACGACAGGGACACAGCAGGCAGAGGGTTATGGGAACCACAGGGACACAGCAGGCAGAGGGTTAACACATACATATAAGGATATCCCAGCAAGCACACAGGCCATGGTGTGCAGGTGGGCTGGAGGCTGGGGTTCTCTCGTATCTAACATTTGGGCTATCTCTGCCACCACTGTGTTTGAGCCATCGATATGCGGCAAAGGAGGAACAGAGGCGGGATTGGAAAAAAAACATTTTATTCAAACAAATAAAATGAGGCAATGACAATGAGAGACAGGGAGGAACAATACAAGCGAGGTAATATCTGATCAAAGGTAATCAAATGACAAAGGAGGAACATAGGCATATAGACAAGGTAAATCATGATAGACTACTGTAGTAATTACTAGCAAAGCCCTGAGCTCCTGCCCCCCCCCCGCATCCTCGCTTGCTCTCCTGTGGGTTTTTCCCCCCTGCCACCCACCCAATGGGCCCCCCTCCCCTGCCACCACCCTTAACCATCATGAACAAACCAACAACACACCGAACATCCTACACAACTATCAATCTGTTTAAACACATTGAACAATACATAAGACAGACAAAATGTCTTGCCAACTATAAACTTACCTTGTTTTATAAGAGAAAAATGTAACCCACAACGATTGTTTGAGTTGCCCCGAGTATACACCTTCTACTTGGTCCTGCTCCCCATTTTTGTATGAACCGCAGTGACTGGTGCTGTACATTATACAGCAGGAGCCACTCCCTTAATTCTACACGATCGGTGCTGTGACTAATACAGCACTGATCAAACTTAGATTATTTAGACTGTCAATTCCAATAGTAAGATGGTCGGAAGACCAGTGCTCCGGCGCTGACAAATGTCATATTCAGATGAATAAATACTTTACCAAAAAAAAAAAAAAATCACACGCCATGAGAGGACCTGCATTGAGAACATTACGACCAACCAACCACGTGTGGAGCTCTACAACCAATAGGAGGACAGCCAACCTGGACAGGCTCTAATGTACTCTCCAAGCAGATATTGGTGTAACAGTATATATTGCCAAACTAGTGATTATTGGTCGTAATGCGTTGCATTACGTTTGATGCGAGGAGAGGAAGAGACCCTCCCCCGCCCCGCCTTCTCGCGCTGCCCTTTCACCTCGCCCGACGCCGCCGCGCGCCGCCACCTCCCCCCGGCCCCTGTCGCGCAGCATTCGCGCCGCACCCGACGCCCGCTGCTCGCCACCTCTCGCCCTCCCCCGGGCCGGCAGCATTCACACCTCACCTGCTGTCGCCCGCCCCCCTTTCCCTTATAAGGTCGCACCCCGGCCTCCCTCAGGCACTCGCCCTCCTGCCGCCTTCCAGCTCTCTTCCCATTTCTCTTTTGGGATCACCTCCACCTCGGACCGCTGTTCACCTCAGGCCTCGCCATGCCAGGACAGAGAAGAAGCAGAGGACACAAGGGCTCCCGGGCGGCCGCCCGCGGCACCCCGGGGCCGTCTTCAACCCCGCGGCGGGACCAGTCTCCCGCCTCGGCCCCGGCCTTTCCCGAGGCGCCCTCGGACCTCACCTCGGGCGAAACATCGGCGATTCTGGAGGCCCTCCAGCGTCTCCAGAGTGAGCAGCGCCAGACTGCCGCCGACATCCACACCCGGATCGACGACCTGGAGGCTGGAGGATCCCGGCCCCCCAGGCCGCCTACACCGCCGCACCTCGGCCGCGCGCCCCGGCCGGAGCGCAGCCCCCGCCGCCGCCTCCACACCCACAATACCGCCGCTCACCCACAATACCAGCGGTACCAGCTCCTCGGCGCCCAAGCACCTGCCCCGTCGCGGGCCTACCACCAGGAACC
The DNA here is from genome assembly GCA_030323885.1 of Branchipolynoe longqiensis. NCBI lineage: Eukaryota > Metazoa > Annelida > Polychaeta > Phyllodocida > Polynoidae > Branchipolynoe > Branchipolynoe longqiensis. The sequence goes on along the minus strand of JASIRB010000260.1, from coordinate 10,740 downwards.
GACGCACCACAGCCCGGCTTCCGCGGCCGACGCCGTCCGGGAAATTCTTGCCTCCACCGAGGCGCGGCGCTCGGTGAGGCGGCAAGGCATCCCGGCCGATTACCTCTTCCCCTCTGACCTGGTAGAAAGGGGCTCTGAGAGGAAGCCGGTGAAAAGGGGGGAGGCCACCAAGGACGAATACAGCCTCGCCCTTCTCACCCTCATCGACCACCCTGACTTCCCCGCCCACTCCGCCCAGGGGCTTCACCACCATCACCTCACCGTGCTCAGGGACAACCTCCTCTACCCCTGGCCAACCGTCCGCCGCTATTCCGAGACGGTGTTCTCATGGATAGCGGACGGAGGCTCCCCCAGGGGTGGCACGACCCGGTCGCCCTCGACCTACTGAGGGTGCAGACCCTCACCCTCCCCGCCCCGCAGGCCGCCCCGGCAGCAGCGGTCCCCCGAGGTGACGACCCTCCCCGAGGCCCACACCTGCCCCGAGCCCAAGGCGACGCCCGCATCGCCTACGACAGGCACAGCCACGGGGCCCCCTGCCCGGCCTGGAACCGCGACCCCGCCTCGTGCGATCGGGCCCCCGTCGGGGAGGCCCACGGCGAGGCGTGGGACAGGCGCCGTCACGTCTGTGCCTACTGCGCCAATGTGAGGCGCATCCTGACTATGCACTGCGAGGCCGGATGCATAACAAAACAAGCCCGTGAGCGCCAGACCCCCCCACCACCTCGGCGGATTTTTGATCCGCCGGCCTCCCCCCGGCCGGCCCGGGGGGCCCTTCCCGGCGCTTCACCCTCACCACTGCCGACAGCCCCGCGACTTCCACCGACAACCTCCCAGCGACCACCGATCGCAGCGCCGCCCAGCCTCAGCCGGGGATCATCACCTCGGGCCTCACGCCTTGGACCACATCCCAGCCCAGCCTCATGAGGAACCCTCTGCCGCCGACCCTCACGACACCGCCTTCAACAACCCGCCCGCCCAGACCCCGACCACCACCCCACCCAGCCCTGAGGACTTCGCTGCCCCCCTGCTCGACCCCCCTCGGACCCCCTCACCGGATCCCGCCAAGGAGCGGGCCTCCTCCTTTTTGGCCGCCCGCTCCCTGTCGACGCAGGCCCCCGACACTCGCCGCCCCCAGAGGGAACCTGACCCCTGACGCGGTCCGCCCCTCTGCCGGCCCACCCCACATCCTCCGCCTCGCCCCCTCGGGCGCGCCGCGAGCCCTCTCCGCCTTTTTTGGTGGAGGGCTCCTCGGCACCCCCTCACAGAACACCTACAGACTTTTTTACTCTGCCTGAACTTTATTACTTTATTTATCATGTACATTCCTCACTGCTCCTCCTGTATTGCTCCTCATGAGCCTCTTTACTTTCTTCCATTTATTGCTTTTTTACTTACACTGTTGCTCCTTATGAGCTTATTCCTCTGTATACTCTGTATGTCTGAGGCGTAAATAAACGCCTTTATTTCCACCCCCGCCTTCCTTTCTTCCTTTTCGCGCATCGGTCGTAATGCGTCGCATTACGTTTGATGCGAGGAGAGGAAGAGACCCTCCCCCGCCCCGCCTTCTCGCGCTGCCCTTTCACCTCGCCCGACGCCGCCGCGCGCCGCCACCTCCCCCCGGCCCCTGTCGCGCAGCATTCGCGCCTCACCCGACGCCCGCTGCTTGCCACCTCTCGCCCTCCCCTGGGCCGGCAGCATTCACACGTCACCTGCTGTCGCCCGCCCCCTTTCCCTTATAAGGTCGGCCCCCGGCCTCCCTCAGGCACTCGCCCTCCTGCCGCCTTTCAGCTCTCTTCCCATTTCTCTCCACCCACCCACCCATCTCTTCCTTATACACTCCCTTCTTCCACGGTGGAGGGCTCCTCGGCACCCCTTCACAGAACACCTACAGACTTTTTTACTCTGCCTGAACTTTATTACTTTATTTATCATGTACATTCCTCACTGCTCCTCCTGTATTGCTCCTCATGAGCCTCTTTACTTTCTTCCATTTATTGCTTTTTTACTTACACTGTTGCTCCTTATGTGTGAGTGTGGTGTGTAAGGTGTGTGTGGTTTGTGTGTATCTTGTGTGTGTTGTGTGTGGTGTGTGTGGTGTGCATGTTGTGTGTGGTGTGTGGTGTGTGTGGTGTGTGTGGTTTGTGTGTGTTGTGTGTGTAGTGTGTGTGGTGTGTGTGGTGTGCCTGTGGTGTGTGGTGTGTGTGGTGTGTGTGGTGTGTGTGGTGTGTGTGGTGTGTGTGGTGTGTGTGGTGTGTGTGGTGTGTGTGGTGTGTGTGGTGTGTGTGGTGTGTGTGGTGTGTTTGGTGTGTGTGGGGATGTGTGTGGTGTGTGTGTGTGTGGGTTGTGTGTGGTGTGTGTGGTTGTGTGGGTGTGTGTGGTGTGTGTGGTGTGTGTGGTGTGTGGTGTGTGTGGGTGAGTGTGGGTGGTGTGGTGTGTGTGGTTGTGTGGGTGCATGTGGTGTGTGTGGTTGTGTGTGGTGTTTGTGTGGTGTGTGTGGTGAGTGTGGTGTGTGTGGTGTGTGTGCATGTGTGTATGTGTTGTGTGTGTATGTGGTGAGTGTGGTGTGTGTGGTGTGCATGGTGTGTGGTGTGTGTGGTGTGTGTGGTGTGAGGTGTGCCTGTGGTCTGTGGTGTGTGTGGTGTGGTGGTGTGTAAGGTGTGTGTGGTGTGTATGCTGTGTGTGGTGTGTGTGTTGTGTGTGGTGTGTGTGTGGTGTGCATTGTTGTGTGTGGTTGTGTGGGGTGTGGTGGTTGTGTGTGTTGTGTGTGGTGTGTGTTGTGTGTGTGGTGTTTGTGTGTGGTGTGTGTGGTGTTGTGTGTGTGGTGTTGTGGTGTGTGTGTGTGGGTGTGTTGGTGTGGTGTGGTTGTGTGTGGTGTGTGTGGTGTGTGTGGTGGGTGTGGTGTGGGTGGTGTGCGTGGTTGGGTGTGTGGTGTGTGGGGTGTTGTGGTGTGTGTGGTGTTGTGGTGTGTGTTGTGGTGTGTGGTGTGTGTGGTGTGTGTGGTGTGTGTGGTGGGTGTGGTGTGTGTGGTGTGCGTGGTGTGTGTGGTGTGGGCGGTGTATGTGGTCTGTGTGTGGTTGTGTGGTGTGTGTGGTGTGTGGTGTGTGTGGTGTATGTGGTGTGTGTGGTGTGTGTTGTGTGTGTTGCATGTGTGGTGTGTGGTGTGTGTGGTGTGTGTGGTTTGTGTGTGTTGTGTGTGGTGTGTGTGGTGGGTGTGGTGTGTGTGGTGTGTGGTGTGTGTGGTGTATGTGGTGTGTGTGGTGTGTGTTGTGTGTGTTGCATGTGTGGTGTGTGGTGTGTGGTGTGTGGTGTGTGTGGTTTGTGTGTGTTGTTTGGTGTGTGTGGTGTGTGTGGTGTGTGTTGTGCCTGTTGTGTGTAGTGTGTGTGGTGTGTATGGTGTGTGTTGTGTGTGTGATGGTGTATTTATGCTGCCCATAACGGTTACGTTTTCGTCACAATACGGTAATACTCTCTTATTTCCCATCATGTTACCACATTCAATTGTTGTGTAGCTATTTGCTGCATGCATTCTTTCTGTTTGGAAGCATTCTCCTACACTTCTCCATCCTATCCATGAATGCATGGCATCTCCACTGGGACTTGACTGTTTTCTTTTTGTTTTTTTGTATATTTTCTTGAACATTTATTCTGCCTGTCATGGACAAGTCTGAATTGACATATTTTCACCATTAGACAGTTGGTCGATAGAAAACCCGAGCCTACACTTTTAGCAACCCCAGAGATTTTTACACCACATAGACATGGTATGAGAGCAACTGGCCTTTGACTGTAAGTTGTGCACAACGGTGGCAACCCAAATTGGCAGAGGTGATGGCAATATACAGGATACAGACAGACCACATCCACGGCTAATCTTTGAGAACGCAGTATCAGATTCCGGGGTACAGTAAGTAGTGGCGTCTGTACGATGGCATGCCGGGATTCTACCGGCCTCAGACCACGTGTTTCCGTCGTCTTACATGCCGTGTGCAGCGCCGCTATATTGACTTCCATTTCTTTTAAAATCCCTCAGAGCTCTCCTGTCAGAACCACGCGAGTTACAAATAAATCGCCGACGTTGCGAGTTACAAAGATTTGCTGTCAGTTCCAGCGAAATGTGCAATGACATGTAGAATAAGCTTGAATTTAGTTGAACCACTATTGCTTCAAACAGCATTCATGAGTATTGAACTCTCTCTGTTGGGTACAATTGTCGTCTGCTTATGGAGTTAACATCAGAATTTCTAGTAGGATGCCATAAATAACTCTTCTATTAAAGTTGCATAGTTCGATGAAAACATCAAATTTTCAAAACCAAAACACATAGACATAATTCTACGTATTCAGGTTTGACACTGGTGCACTCATTAAGCATGTTTTGCTTCATAAAAGGTCGTAATAAGTCAATTTAATAGTACCTGTTACTACTAAAGTCTATGGTTTCAGAGTTTTGGCATGCTTGCCAACATTAATTTAGCATGTTCTGACATCAAATATCTCCAGAGTTAGCCATTTAAAATATAAATTACTTCAAACTAATCTAATATAGACCATAATGATTAGCATAATGTATTTATCTCAGAAAATGTCAGAAATTCAAAAGCATTGGATTATGCAACTTTAAATATATATAATATATATTTTTATTATGAAGAGTTCAGGCACAAATCCCCGTAAACACCAATTCAACGATCTAGTTAAAATATAAGATTGTTACCACTAGGTAATTTTAATTATAATTTTAATTCTCACGAATTCCCCCTTTCTTGTGATGAGATGATTATGGAGCAAGAAACAAAAGAATAGGAATGTAAAAGAAAAGAAATCTTTGAAGGTTTGATTCCAAAGTTTATCATAATTGTTGTATTGACGTTTATCGGGTTTGGGCGTGAATCCTCATAATATATATATATATATATATATATATATATATATACACGTATACTTGTTTTCGAAGTAAAAGTGCCGAGATAATCAAAAAGAAGCTCAAGGCCTTCGGGGCAGTGAAAGTTTCGACACTCCTCATCAAAACCGGAAATAGAAATATAGTTCATCAGACTGCCGGTGGGGGGGGGGGGGGCGTCTCGGGTGACGGCCACTGGTGCTGACTGCTGATTGGCTGGCTGCTCATTTCGCTGGTTCACCGGCGGTGTTGTAGCTATGGTAGTGACATACTGCCGCCCATACAGTGACACCCTGTCTCAAACCAACCGTCCATCCAGCCATTTTCACTTACTCTATTGCTAGCTAAGCCCAGTCTAAGAGCTATATACAGTACAACCTCTCTAACTCGACCGACCATGGAACCGACTTTAACTGGTCCATTTAGGGAGGTGGTCCGTTAAAGCTGCATAGTGTGATGACATATCAAATTTTGAAAACCAAACCAATTATCTAGATTTGACATATCTAACTTACATACTGATGCATTTATTAATCATTTGTTTCTGCGTAGAAGGCAATACGGAGTGAAGTTAACAGAACCTGTTACTGCAGAAGTCTATGGTGTCAGAGTTTTGGCAAGCTTGCCAAAACTAATTTTCCATGTTTGCACTCAAAATATCTCAAAAGTTTACCATTTAAAATAAAAGTAACTTTGAACTAATGTAAAGTAGATACTAGTGATCGATCTACTATATTTATCTCAGAAAAAATACAGAAATTCAAAACCATCGGACTATGCAACTTTAAGGGAGTTTATTTTATTGCTACAATTGTATTGTATGGGCAATTGTTTGGGACCAAAATAAAGCGATCGATATAGGGGAGTTGTCGATCTGTGGAGGTGGTTGGTTAGACTTAGAGAGGTTTTACTGTATATACATATATCGGGAAGGGATGGCCGAATGAATTGATCGTGGGATTCAAATCCACGGGTTCGAAACCTGGTCGAGTCAAACCAATGACATCAAAATTGATACTTGTCACTTACTAGCCTAGCGCTTGGCCATAAAATGATAGAGCAATGACAGGTTAGGTCAATGTCAGGATAATGTGACTGAGTGTGATATCAGATCATGGTATAAAAATATACGGATTTTCGGTTAAGAATTATATATTGGCAGAGGGCATTATTATTCTTGGGCGACGGAGTGGGAACCAGGTTATGTAACTAAAAGCAATAGAATCCCACTCCCATTGTACATGATAATGAGTGATGTGAAATATATGTTATATATGATGCCTGAGATTACTGAAGAGATGTTCCTATATAAGAAGACAAACCAGGTTTATTGACATGTTACTCTATGCATCCATAAGGAGTGCAATTGGAGAAAAAGTCATATTAGCAGAGATCTATTGTAACTATTGCAACTACCTGTTCACCCATGACCATGGGGCGGGCCCACCACAGCCTCATTTGCATATGCACTCAGGGCACCACCTGCAGCTGAGTTGAGTGACAGCCACCTCCACTGGGGCTTGGCTCCTACCCCAGCTGTGGGGGCACCTGATTGGTTGACTGTGGGACTGTCCAGTCACCTACACTACCTTGCCTCTCTGACCACATTAGCCTCATTCTGAGATTCATTAATTATTCAAGGCTCTGCTTCAGCCACACGGAAGAGATATGACTCTACTCCTGGCTCTTGAGTGAGACACACCTACTCTTGAGCAGGAACCCCAGACACTCTGTCTGATTCTAGGCAAATTCAGATATTCCAATTGAGTGTGTACACAGCCATCGGACTCCTGTACCATGGGCTGTAGGAACTGCTTTCTATACAGGCTAAAGTATTAATTAGATACTGTGTGGACAGAAGGTAAGGAGTGTGGATGACAGGTCACTGGTAGGTGGACAGGAGTTGATGCCAATAAAGCATAACTTCTCCACTGTTTATCTGGGTGACTTGTCTTCATTCTTCCTTAGTATTGGTTACTGAGTTGATAGTCGGTATTTGAATAACAGCATCACAGGTGATATGAAGGGGAAGATTTTTTAATATTATTTGGTGTCCCAAACGCGGCCGGGCATTCAGAAATATTAGAATGGTGCTGGTGGTCCATCGTGATATGACCTTAGATGTTGGCAGGGTGTAAAACTCTAACAACCAACCAACCGACCACATCGGTGCGGCTAAACTTCCTTCCAATTTGACAGCAACTATCAGTCAGTGTCACCCAGTGCCATCCTGGGTGTGTCTGTGTGCCTGCAGGAATGTCTACGTGTCTGTGTGTCTGTGTGTCTGTGTGTCTGTGTGTCTGTGTGTCTGTGTGTCTGTGTGTCTGTGTGTCTGTGTGTCTGTGTGTCTGTGTGTCCGTGTGTCCGTGTGTCCGTGTGTATGTGTGTCCGTGTGTCCGTGTGTCCGTGTGTCCGTGTGTCCGTGTGTCCGTGTGCCCGTGTGTCCGTGTGTCCGTGTGTTCGTGCGCCCGTGCGCCCGTTCGCCCGTGCGCCCGTGTGTCCGTGCGCCAGTGCGCCCGTGCGCCCGTGCGTCCGTGCGTCCGTGTGTCCGTGCGCTCGTGCGCTCGTGCGCCCGTGCGCCCGTGCGCCCGTGCGCCCGTGCGCCCGTGCGCCCCTGGAAGCGGATTGCTGTAACAATACCACACTCTCCAAGCACAGCCACACAATATCAGTGAACCGCCCATTGACTGGCACAGCCCGACATCCCCTGTGAGCGCGGCAACGTTCCCGGCCTCGTTGTGAGTCTTACAGAATGTCGTCTGCAACAACAACGAACGTGCTTGATTACCTAGTTACACGGCACAAGCAGCAGACGACAATGCGCCTATAATTAGGTCACGCCCCTCCGCGCGCAGCTAGCAGTGCGCATGCGCGATTTCCGCCGGCCATGGCTGGGTCAATGGGGAATCGCCTAGATAAAAGATTCACCCGGTACTTGTAGTACAACGTAGTGTAAATACGGGCGAAAATAGCTTTAGTGTGGAACAGGAACTAGAAACTGTGGCTCCAGTATCAAATGGCTACCATTATAGGCAAATGGGCATTATAGGTGAAATGGGAGAGAATGCAAAAATACAAGATGGCGGCGCAAGAACACCGTCGATTTCACTTTTAAATCTTATTAAACTAGATATTTTATTATATTTTTCAACTCAAAGGTAGCGGGGAAATAATAAGACATATGTAAAGAATAATTGTTGTTAGATTGTGAAATTAGGCTCTCATTTCATTTCCCCACATTTTCGACCGTTTTTTTTATATAGGGTTGGTATTCACCCGTGTACTGCGAGTACTGGGTGAATCCTTTATCTTGGAATCAACATGATTTGTTCATGATTTATCCGTGATTTGTTCGACTGTGGCTCTGCATTAAAACGGGTAAAGTTGGACGAGATGTCGGCGTGTGTGCGGGAGGTCACGGGTTCGATCAGCATCCCAAGCCGAGTCAATCCAGAGGCCAATGACATATATCAATATATATCTATCAATATAGATTTATATATCTATATATATGTATCAATATATATCTATACATCTATATAGCTGTATATCTCTCTGTCTATATATATCCATATATATCCATCTATATCTATAGATATCCATATATATATCTATATCAATAGATATATAGTTATCTATATATCTATATCTATGGGGCTGGGTGTCTGTAAGTATGTATGACTGTGTGTCTGCATGCCTCTGTGTGTATGTATGTCTGTGTGTGTATGTGTGTGTCTGTATTTCTGTGTGTCTGTGTGTGTATGTGTGTGTCTGTGTGTCTGTGTGTGTCTGTGTGTGTCTGTGTGTGTCTGTGTGTGTCTGTGTGTGTCTGTGTGTGTGTGTGTGTCTGTGTGTGTCTGTGTGTGTCTGTGTGTATGTGTGTGTCTGTGTGTGTCTGTGTGTGTCTGTGTATGTCTGTATGTGTTTGTGTGTGTGTCTGTATTTATGTGTGTCTGTGTGTGTCTGTGTGTGTCTGTGTGTATGTGTGTGTCTGTGTGTGTCTGTGTGTGTCTGTGTATGTCTGTATGTGTCTGTGTCTGTGTGTGTCTGTGTGTGTCAGGTACAGGTTCTTGACAGAGCCAAAGGCTAAGGGAGCAAAGCCTGAACAGAAAACCATGCCACTGTGGCAGCATCAAAGGCGGTTGATGTATCAAACTCCCAACATCTCCTGACCAGCCACTGCAGGGACAAATAGTTTTGCGTCTGTCTGGACAAGTTCTTGCCGGTATGAGACTCTAATTGCTCCCCGAGAGAGTGCCGCTGGTAACTTGTAAAAGCCAGCAGCACTTCAACACTTTTGCAGGCAGCTTTCATGAGAGCTAAATGGAGAGCGGCAGTCAAGTAATGAAGGCAGTCTTTGTCGCATCACGACCGACAGCATGATGATCTGTGTGTCTGTGTGTGTCTGTGTGTGTCTGTGTGTGTCTTTGTGTGTCTGTGTGTGTCTGTGTGTGTCTGTGTCTGTGTTGTTCTGTGTGTGTCTGTGTGTGTCTGTGTGTGTCATCTGTGTGTGTCTGTGTGTGTATGTGTGTCTGTGTGTGTATGTGTGTGTCTGTGTGTATGTGTGTCTGTGTGTGGCTGTAGGTGTCTGTATGTGTATGTGTATGTCTGTAGTTTTATGTGTCTCTGTGTGTGTCTGTGTGTGTCTGTGTGTGTCTGTGTGTGTGTCTGTAAGCCGCTGTGTCTGCATGACTGTGTCTGTTTGTCTCTGTGTGCCTGTGTGTATATGTGTGTGTATGTGTGTATGTGTGTCTGTGTGTCTGTGTGCCGGCATGCCTCGATGTTGCATTCACTAAGACTAAGAGTAAGACCCTCCAACAATTCCCACAATCAGCCTCCTTCACCCAAACCTACTTCACTGATTCTCCACATACTGCAGTCGCTAATTTGTAGGCGCTAGGCATTATACGGATAGGACAAGGACTGGTTGGCTTAGTGTCAGGATAATGTGACTGAGTGAGATATCAGGTCATGATGCCGGTGCTAGGCCTCGTCGCCCAGTGGGGCAGCTCTATAATTATAAAGTCGCCACGAGTGTGTGCAATCACAAGTCGGTACCCGTCCTGATATGACCTTAGATGTTGCCAGGACGTAACACTCCAACAACCAACCAACCTTAGCGGATTGATGGAAGCTCGGGTTTAATCCCCCCTGTTGGTATCCTGGCGGGAGTTCAAATTGGATATTAATTGCATGACCTTAGTACCTTATGACCTTATGACCCTCGCCTGCCGCAGTGCATTGAACGCTGACCACGCGATCTGCGCGACTGTCTGACAACCTGACAATCTGACAGCACGCCGAGTGTGAGGAATGCGCGCAGGAAGTCAGCTGTCAACTGTCAACTGTCAACTGTCAGCAGCGTACTGACACGATCCATGTCCATATTGACATTCCTGACCACGCCGACAAAAAAACACAACAACCGCATTATATATATGTCATATTAATAATCCAATAGGTGCAGGAATCTTCCTTTCTTTAACATGATTTGGTTGGTTGCTGGAGTGTTACGTCCTGGCAACATCTAAGGTCATATCAGGGTGGATGCCGACTTGTGACAGTGCGCACTCATGGCAAATTCATAATGCTGCCCCACTGGTAGACCAGTCCACCAGCACGATCACCTAATATCCCACTCAGTCACATTATCCTGACCCTGAGCCAACCAGTCCTTGTCCTATTCTAATAATGGCTACGAAGCGATACATATCTATGTTTAAGTAATTGGTTTGACTCGACCAGGGTTCGAACCCGCGGGTTCAAATTCCACAATCTACCAACACGGGAGACCTATGCTCAACTCATTCGGCCATCCCATCTGGTTTCTTGAAATGAAA